>CM036767.1:25998752-26003752 GCA_020796225.1 Arion vulgaris
AATTTTGGTTTAAATTATAATTATGGAAAGTAAATTTGTGGATGTAAATCATGGAAAAATTTTAAATAAGGAAAGTAAATTTGTGTATGTTCTGGAAAAATTTTAATAAAGGAAAGTTTTTGTGTATGTAATATGGATAATAAAAAAGGAAAGCCAATTGTGGATGTAAATATGAAAAATTTTAAAAAAGGGAAAGTAAATTTTTGTTTTTAAATTTTATGGATAATATTAATAAAAAAAGTCATTTTGGGGAAAATATGGAAAATTTAAATAAAAAAGTATTTTTTGGGATGTAAATCAGGGAAAATATTAATAAGAAAGTCACTTTTGGGGATGTAAATCATGGATAATATTGATATCGAAATTTCCTTTTTGGATGTAAATTTGGATAATATTAATAAAGGGAAAGTCATATTTGTTTTTAAATCAGGGATAAAAATATAAAAAATCATATTTGATTAAATCATAAAATATTGATAAAAGGAAAATTTTGGATGAAAATTGGGGATAATATTGATAAAGGAAAAGTCATATTTGTGGTTTAAAATCATGGATAATATTAATATAAGGAAAGTCTTTTGTGAAAATCATGATAATATTATACAAGAAAGCACATTTGTGGATGCATGGATAAAATGATAAAAGGAAAGTCCATTTGTTTTTAAAAAAATAGGGAAAAATTTGATAAAAAAGTAAATTTTTGGGTTTAAAATCATGATAATATTAATATAAGGAAAGTAATTTTGGTATGAAAAATCATGGATAATATTGATAAAGGAAAGCACATTTGGGATGAAATCATGGATAATATTGATATACGAAATACATTTGTGGAGAAAATCATGAATAAATTATACAAAAAATTTTTTGGGTTTAAAATCATGATAATATTGATATACGGAAAGTCAATTTTGATTAAATCATGAATAATTTTAAATAAAGAAATATATTTTTATGTAAACATGGATAAAATTATAAGGAAAGTCACATTTGGGGATGTAAATCATGGATAAATTTTAAAAAAGTAAATTTTTGTGTATTAAATCATGGAAAAGATAAAAAGTCACATTTGTGGATGAAATCATGATAAATTTTAATATAAAAACAAGTATTAAATCATAAAAATATTGATATGGAAAGCCCCTTTTTGGGATGAAACGGGAAAATATTATAAAAGGAAAATATATTTTTATTAAACAGGGATAATTTTAAAAAGAAAGCCCAATTTGTGGATGTAAATCATGGATTTTTGATATAAAAAGTCATTTGGGGATGTAAATTATAATATTGATACAATGAAAGTCATTTTTGTGGATGTAAATCATGAATAATAAATAAAAAAAAACTGTAAATTATTAAAACTGAGATCCCTTAAGTTTTTTTTTTTGTTTTTTGACCCACCCTTGGCGGCTTTCGTCGTGTCAAAGACCGAACCCTTCGATTCGGTTCCGAAACCCCCGAAATCTGGGGAACCTGTTGCTTTTTCCCCGTCCGGGGAATTAAACCCCGCCACAGGGATTTGTCCCCCGACCAACTCGCTACGAACACGCGGGGCGGCGGCGACATTAGTAAAAATTAGAAGCTGAGAAGAACACAGTTGGGGGGAATTTTTTCCCCCGAAACGGTTCAGGTCGACCCAGTCTCAATTGAGTATCAGGAAAACACAAATACAGACAGGGCGTGATGTTGCCCAAATTACCCATCGGGGAAGAGGTGAATGAAAATAAGGACCTAATACCGTATTGTCCTGAACCACAGGGTATCAAACTGGGATCTTTTTTATTTTTTTTTTAGAGTGCTGCAGTTTTCGCTTTTTATTAATTAATATTTTAATGGATCTTGGTATTTCTGTGTCTGACCAATGGGTTAGAACAAACTTATCGGGGGGCTAAAAGTGGACAAAAAAATTTCTTCTTGGGGCATAAAGAAAAAAATTTAACAACCAACAGAAAACTAATTGACCTTTCCAGATCGGCCCCTTTTCGAATGAAATCCATTTATCAGTCCAATTTTAAAAATGCAAAAATTATAAAAATTGGGAAAGTAGAATTCAGATCAGAAATTTTTTGCCTGGGGATGTAAGGGGGTGCACCTGACTTGAGATCGTTTTTCAGAACAAACCCAATGATCGAGGTGGTCCCACAGTCCCTTTTTTTAAAGATACCCTGCAGAAAAAAAGAGCTAATAAAAAAATATACAGCTATGGATGGATTTTTTGAAAAAAAAGAAAAATAGAATACATTTATATATGTATTTTTTTTTTAAAATTTTTGTAATTTATTCAAATAAAGGGGGACTAAGAAAAAAAAAGGGGAGTGAGGCAGTCAACGACATCAGAAAACGAAGAATCAACCATACATCAGAAAACAGACAGATTATCAGCCATACATCAGAAAACAGACAGATTATCAAGACATCGAAAACAAAGATTACGTACATCAGAAAAAAACAGATTATCGCCAAAATCAGAAAACAACATTATCAACCAGACATCAAAAAACAAACGATTACAGCGACATCAGAAAACAGAAATTATCACCCCGAATCAAAAAACAGACAGATTATCACCAGACACGAAAAAAAAACAGATTACACAGACATCAGAAAACAGACAGAATATCGAGCATAAAAAATAAACAGAAAAAACATCAAGTTAGTTATCGTATTTGATTACTCAACTTGTAAGGGAAGGGGGAAGTAGGAAAGACTTGTTAGCAAGTGTAGCCCGTCTGGTTGTGTCGAGTCAGCTGTTGGCTGGTTTCGGGGTTTTAGCTATGAAGAAAAAAGGGATGTAAACCGTTTCTATTTCGCACATGGAGACCAAGCTCTTTTAACTATGACGAACAAACGAGAAACGTGCGCTTTTTTAAACCCACCGCGCTGGATTGGCTGAACCTGAAAGTGGGTGTTGTCTCCGTTTAGCTAATTGCCTATAAAACCCCCTATTATTGATTGATTGATTTTTTGAATCTCAAAGTATAATCCATCATAAAAGGGGCCCCCCCTTCCTACCCAACTGCCCAGGCCTAACAAAAATCACCCCGAAGGGGCCGGGAAAGATTATGAAAAAAGACAGAAGCTTTTAAAAAAAACACGTCGACTGGCGGGGGCCTCGAAAAACCCACTTCAGCCCCATCAGTGGACGTTCACGGGTGACGGAGTATATCCAAAGAAGGGAAGAAGAAAAAATCCCAAACAAAAAATTATTCCCCCTGTTTTCATCTGCCGGGAAAAAAATGGAAAAACTTGTAAACAACCTTCTTCAGGAAAAAAAAAATCAGACAATGCCAATGGTTTGGAAAAAAGAAACCAAACCTCCTATCTTGAAAGAAAAAAATGCCTTAAAAAACACAATCTGGACCTTCGACCCCACAAAGCTTTCGACAAGGTCTGAAAAAGAACTCTCAAACTAGCAAGGCGGGGCAAAGGTCACATTTCATGGATCGAGATTTCCCTAAAAAGACGATGTGCAAGAGTCAAACTGGGGGACAAGAACAAGCTGGTCAGAAGAAGAGGGGGTTCCACGGGGAAGTGAAATCCCCACACCCCATCCTTTTTAATGATCCCCCAATAAATTTTAATCTCAACCCGGCCCCGCAGACGACGGCCATACGGCCCAAAAAGAATTTTGAACCCAAGATCAGAATGAAAGGGGTGATAAACCATAAAGGGGGGACACTTGGGGCCCAAAAAACCAAAAAAAAGACATTGTCAACACTGTTACTCTCTACAAAACCGAAAAGTCAACATACCCAGACAACAAACCACACAAAAGGGGGACAGTCCCCCCTATCTAATAATAAAATTTGAAAAAAGACTTACATGGGGGTTCCCCAAAAAGACGAAAAAAAATTCCCCTAAATTAAGATTATGTAAAAAGCAGGAACCTTGGGGGAAGATGCAAAAACAACACCAAATATACACGTATTTCCCAAAAAATGGGTTGGACAGGGCTCAATCCCAACACAGACAAAACTAAAGCTAGACAAATAAGAACACAATCATCGGAAATCACTGAGGTCTGAGAAGTAACAAATCAAAGATCAGGAATTTGGCCTGAGAAAAAAGAAACTAGAAACAAAATATTTACACAACAGGGCCTGAGGCATGGGAAATCAGGAAAAAAAATTCCCCTAACGAAAAAGTTCAAACCTTAAAAAATCCACACAAAACAATCAACAACCAACCAAAACCCCTAAAAAAACCAACTACCACTTGTCAAAACCCCTCAAAAAAATAATCCTCCTCAAAAACCCAGCAACCTGGGGAAATATACTAATACAAAACCAAAACCTAAGCCCAACTTACAGTGATAACAAAAATTTTTAGATGAGAAAAAGGGGAAGAAACAGGTCCAACCTGGAAGACACTGAACATTGACACTTTACCATACCCGGGACCCAATATACAGAGACGGACATGGGACAGACAGCAAAAAGAGGGGGGACCGGTCACAAACCCAAGATGGCGCCACACTAAAAACCCAATGCCACCAGAGAACTATCAAAAATTTTAAGGAACAAACAATTGTATCCCTAAAATACTGCAAAAAAAATAAAAAAACCTTTTTTATTTGCGACGCGTATTCCCGAAACCCCAAGGTAACCCCAAGAAGATATGGAAAAAAGGGGACACTACAGCAAAAAATTCTCAGAACACACGCTTAAAAGCAACTATGGGAACTCAGGAACTCAATGTTGCAGTTAAGAGGAACCCATCATGGGGGAGAGCATACAAATGAACACAAAGAAGAAGAAAATACACAAACCAATATACAACAAAAACATTAAAAACACAGACATATATACACCCACACCTATAATACATATACACAAAACCCCCTCATATACACACCCAACACACAAATACGCATACAAAAAGACGCACACACAAATAACACATGCCCCCATAACATACCCCACACACGCACACATTTTCACAAACAACACTTCTTTGGGGTGGGGAGGGGGCCTCCCTCCCCCTGGGGAGGGGTTTTGCCC